>JAKSZT010054416.1:4030862-4058488 GCA_026826555.1 Tolypeutes matacus | reverse complement strand
TCTCTCTCTCTCTCTCTCTCTCTCTCTCTCTCTCTCTCTCTCTCTCTGCATTCATCCTGTCTATAAAGGACTCCAGGAAGAATAAAACCCACCCTAGGCCATGCCTTACCTGAAGTAACTCATTCAAAAGGTCCTACTTAGGGAAGTGGCTGTGGCTCAATCAGTAGGGCTCCCATTTACCATATGGGAGGCCCCGGGTTCGGTTCCCGGGGCCTCCTGGTGACTGGTGAAGGCAAGCCCACCCGCCCGACGTGGTTAGCTGACCCAGCGAGCACAAGCAGCAAGGGGGCGATAAATGAATAAATAAATAAAATCTTAAAAATAAAATAAAATAAAAAAAAAATAAAAAGAATTAAAAAAAAAAAAAAAAAAAAAAAAAAAGGTCCTACTTACAATAGGTTTACACCCACAGGGATGGATTAGCTTTAAGAACATGCTTTTCTAGGGTACATACAGTTTCAAACCACCACAAATATATCTATAAGCATGTAAGTTGCTGATTGCTAGACTTTGCAGTATCAGGAAAAAAAGGGGGGGGGGGCGTGGATAATACAGTTTAAGTTAGTAACAATAGCATCATGTCATTGTAGCAATAAAACTCTTTCAGAAATAACATGAATCCTCTAGTCAGAGAGAATGGGACTCAGAGAAAAGTCCAACCTTTGTCCTGGTTCAACTTACCGAGCACCAATTTGTCATATCACGCATGTGCTGTGCGCAAGGTCAAAGGAAGAGTCATGGAAGGGGAGGGGGAGAGGGAGAGAGAGAGGAATAACAACAACAATAACAACAATAACCTGAAGCAGTAGCTCTTTTCTGCTTCAGATCTTGCCCACAGGCAAACCCAATGCTGGATTGCATCTTGCCTCCACTACTCACCTATTTTGTGCTTAACTTGGAATGTAATGCATCAGAATGGCAGATGGCTTTCCCATCACTCCCCTACACCATTGCTCCTTTACCACAGAACCCTGTTCCCTTCCTCCATAGCATTTTGAAAAGATTATAATCATATATTCCATTCACTCGTAAATGTTATGGAGTGTCATCAAATGTTCCAGGAACTGTTAATTGCTAGAAATATAATAGCAAAAAAGTCAGACAAAAATCTGGGACTTACAGAGTTTATGGATTTTACATTCTTAGAGTGAAGAACACAATAAACAGAATGATCAGTAAAATATTCAACATATACTTTTAAATATTTAAAATATTTTACATATCATAGATGAGTGTGATGGAGAAGAATTAAATAGTGTTGTGGGAAAGTGTTTGAGGAAAGATCTGTCTTTTGTTAGGTACCCAAATGGTAAGTCTGCTGAGTGCTAAGACCATAACTATTTCTGCTATCATTGAACACTTACAGCCTAGCACAGTACTGACATGATGCACTCACAAAATGCATATTCATGGATGAATGAATGAATTTGTTCTAAAATTTAAAAACCTAGTTAAATGGAAACCCTGGCTGATTTCTTTGTAATTAATGTTCAATATTTCTATCTACTGTAAAAGCAATATGATACCATATGGTTTTAATTTGCTAAAAGTGGCTAGGAGCCATATACCAGAAATGGGTTGGCTTTTATAAAGAGAATTTATTAGGTTAAAAGCTTACAGTTCTGAGGCCATGTAATGTCCAAATCAAGGCATCATCAAGAGCTGCTGTCTCACCAAGTTGCAGTTATAGGCAATGAGGCACATGGTGGCATCATATAAAGATGCTTTCTCTCCAAGCTCTGTTGTGGATGATCTTGCACATGGCAGGGCATAATGGTGGCTCTGCCAGTCTTTGCCTTCTCCTCTAGGCTTACTTTCTCCCTGAGCTCAGCTGTGGACAATGAGGCATATGGCTCATCTTTCCTTCTCCTCCAGGACTCATCTCTTACACCCTCTCTGGGACCTATTTCCATGCCTCTGTGCTCCACTGATTTCAGCCTCTGGCCTCTGGGACGTTTCTGTCTGCATCTCAGGGCTTCTCTGACTCTGCAGCTTTTTTCAGTGTCTGCGGCTTTTTAGACCTCTGTTTATAAAGGACTTTAATAAGAGGATTAAGACCTACCCTGGGTGCCACAGTCTAATCAAAGGCCCTTAACTGAAGGGACCTATTCAAAAGTGATCTAATCAAAAGGTTCCTTAACTGAATCTAATCAAAAGGTCCCATCTAAAATGATTTACAAGCACAAGAATGGGTTTGTTTTAAGAACAGGATTTTTCAGGGTCCACAAAAGACTCAAAGCAGCACACATATATAGAAATCTTAAAAGCTACAAAAAACAGAAATAAAAGGTGGTGAAAAACAATATTAGTATCACTTGTCCCAAAACAATTACAACCATCATTTGGTGTATGCCATTTGAAATTTGTGCTATTCAAAGATTTTTTTTTTCCCCTAGATTTTAGTCATACTATATGCAGTTATGTATTCTTCCCATTTCTCTCATAACATATAATAGATATTTCCAATATGGCACACATTTAAAAGCCACCAATCACTTTTATTAACTGAATATTTCCAGATCACTCAATTTTAACTCAAAACTTATTTTCATGGAAATTATTTACCCTACATCCTAGTGCCTCCTATGCCCACTCCTCCACCCCCACCCCTACTGCCAGGACCAAGATGTCTAACAATAGGCAAAGGAAGGTAATTCTCTAGTTTCTTCATGCACCCATTCTTCCTGGCAGGAAACATCATGTTTGACCTGAGCAGCCAAATTTTGGGGAATCAGCCAGACCTCTAGAATATATTCAAAACTGTTCTTTTTGATATGAAAGTGATTCTCTGGCCTCATCTCAAGCTCCTAACATTTAAAGTTCTTTTTCAGGAGAAAGGAGCAATGGGTATAACCTGGTTTCCTTTTTCTGCCTGTATGACCCGAAAGTTAGGAGCTGTTTGCTGGGCTCACTGTATGGGTAGTAAACAATACCATGCAGAATTGCCCGGATCATCAATACCAGACCTTCAGATAAGGGTGTACTGAACAAAAAGTAGTTTACATGTAAATAGCTCATATGTTTTAAGTGCAGAAATGTGCTGTTTATATTTATTACTTTACATTTTTTACATTTCTACTTTAAAAATAGAAATTTTAGGGATATTTGCTTAGTATTAAGGGAAATCACTTACAATAATATCAAGTTAAAAGTAAGACATTAAAATCCTCTTTTCAAGAGCACATTTTATTTAAGAACATAGCATATGGAGGTAAAATGCCTGGATCAGCAATTTACTAACCTTGTTAATTTAGTAAAATTATTTAGCAATTTACTAGCCTTGTTAATTTTGGAAAAATATTTAATCTAAGTGTGCCTCAATTTTTAAAATCTGTTTAAGGGGATAATAATAGTCCTTATCTTATCAGATTGTTATGAAGAGTTGTTTAGTTAGGAATTTGGCCTTCAAAAAGAGGCCTGGCCTTTGTCCTAGTTCCTGGAGGGTAATTTCTACATCTTGGGAATTTTCCAAGTGATAAGAAAGTCTTTGTTATTCGTGGTGAGCCTCCCACAACCACCTCTGACAGTTTATGCTAAAGAGGTCTCAGGGTGGGGCCAGGCACTCAGGTAGTCTTAGGCTCTGGGTTGGCCATACCAGAAAGACCAACCACAGATTAGAGGGTTCAGGCTTTGAGTCAAGTAATATCAGTTCAACCTGGGGGAAGGAGAGGGACTGAAGTTTGAGTTCATCCACATGGGCATTGATGCAATGAAACATACATAATGAAATCCTAATAAAAACTCTGGATACAAAAACTCAGGTGAACTTCCCTGATTGTTCATCCATATGGATGAGCCGGTAGGGTGATTCATCCTGACTTGACAGGGAGAGGAGGTGGAAGCTTCACATTTGGGAAGCATCCCAGACCCCACCCCTTGCACCTCTTCTTTTGGCTGGTTTTGGTCTGTATCCTTTTGCTACAATAAATCTGTAAGAGTAAGAAGGTGCTTTCTGAGTTCTGTGAGTCCTTCTAGCAAGTTAACAAGCCTGAGAGGGTGGTGGGAACACACAAATTTCAAAACAATTGTTCAGAAATAAGGATGACCCTGGGAATCCCCAAATTTACAACTAGTGGAAGACTGGGCCCTTAACCCATAGAGTTTGACCTAAGTCCAGGCAGTTAGTATCAGAATTGCATTGCAGAAATAAAATTAATAATTATATAGCTCTTAAAATATAGCCTATTTCTGTGTTTTTAAAATTAAATTAAAAGAATATAATTCTATTCCACAAAAATCCAAGGTGTTGGTGAAGGGGTCATGTATGGGAATTCTGCACATTACGTATGATTGTTTTGTAAGCTCACAACTTCTCTAATAAAAATTTTTAAAGTAAAAAATAAAAAAATAAAAAAAGAATATAATTCTATTTTTGGAACCATATGTATGTTATTCATAGTTATGTATTTATGGAAAACTACTAGTCATAAATGTATTAAATAATTCACTGTTATTTTCCTAAATATTGATATTATGGATGGTTTTTATTCTTGCTGAGGGTTTTGTAATTTTTCAAATTTTATATAAATTCATCACTTTTATATACAACACATAAAATTGAACTTATTTTGTTCAGACATGCTTAATCATTGTTTTATGTAATTTCAGGAGCATTTATATCCATTTAGAATTCTCCTGATGCAAAAAAATAGTTTAATAGGTGCATTTCACATAATTTAAGACCATTCTTTGTAAACTATATTTGTCTACCTTTTCAAGCATCTATCATATATAAGATTTGTTCTCATTATTCTATATAGCCTCTCCATTCTGGTATGTTTCTATAGTGGTAAAGCTCATTATATGGGAGCCCATTTGTCCAGATTCCCCAATTTCCTCTACCTTATTTGTAGCATATGAGGAAATATTAGTGGTACTCTGTAGATACAATCAGTGAATTAAAAGCTATCACCACAAAGCCACACTGCACTAGCAGTCATGAGCCATTTTTCCACAAGGAACCATTGTACTGACATTAAACAGGCTAGTACTGGTATCATTTCTACCAGGACTGAAAAGTAAAAGTGAGGCCTGTTGGTCTCCAGGTAAGAGAATAAGAGAGAGGAACAGCAGCAGCTCTGGCCTCATTTGTATTTGTATAATCCAGGACAGTATGAGGCATATATATACTAAATTCTAGTTGCAGATATCAAATGCAAAGATCCTGGTGTCTTCTTGAAACAATAGCCAGTCATTGCACCAAATCTTAGTCTTTCTGTAGAATGTAAAGCCTCATGTGAAACTTAGATATAGAAAACAGATATACTGCTTTCTCCTTTTGTGACTGGATCCCAAAGCACATGTTGAAGGAAAAAGATCATATCCTTTAATAACCTATATTTGTGGCATAAAGTTTCTACCCCTTGACTCTGAGTCAAGAAAATAAATATGTCATTTAATTATGAGACCTGGCTTTCTGGTGTGCCCAGGTTCAAATGCTCTATTTTGCATTGTAATGAACAGAACAGGCCAAAGTGATATTCTGTGATGCATGTAAAAACAATTCAGTTACATTGTTTTCTTCTGGTTTTCTACAGCATATTTTGAAACATAAGGTATCAAAAATAATTTCTATCAATATCACTTGGGACTACTTTATATGAAAATTTCTGCATGCTGTCCTTTGCAATATTTTTCTATCAATAAATATATTCCTACTGGACCTTAAAAACGATGGCTGTTTTATTCTTTATCGTGACTCTATGAATAAAGGGTATAGAAGAAACCACAAAGTTACTGGAACATTTTTATAAAACTAAAGAGTTATGTCAGTAATAATATTCCTAAAGAAAAACAGATTTCTTAAAAGAAAATAAGATGAAGTAAAGTCGAGGGCCACTTTCAGATTAGACAAAATATCTTGTTACTCTCTTTTATTTTAATTAAAATAAATGAAAACAAATTGGGGGTTAGAGAAATCATATCTCACTTCCTAAACAGTCTTTTAGGCAAGTCTACTATATGACATCAGGCAAATCTCAAGAAAGGATCTTATAAATTACACTCCTGGATTTTATGACATGATCTCATATCCCACCAGTACAATGCGGCATAAAGCTGCAGGAAATTGCCTTGTCCCGTGGTGCCACTGTATACCATTATTAGGAACGATGTAACAATTCAAATGTGCATTACCTTAAGGAGATTCAACTACTTTACCATAACAAACTGTCCCCTGAAAAACCACTTGTGTTATATCATGTAACACTAGATAAATTAAAAATAATAATTTGTCATTTCAGTACATATCTAATTGTCAAAATCCAAGTATTTCCAACTCTATGTGAGGCAAAAATAAGTTTTTATTTTGTCTAAAGTAAACGTCTATGAAAGGTAATTAGCTTGGTGTACGTTTCCAAGGTTTCTGTGAACTATTCTGTTCTTCCATAGGAGAGGAAAGACTGAGGAAAAGGTGCTTACAATTGCCCGAGTTCAGCCAAACCAGCCCATGGAGTGCTGGTTCTTTAAAACTCTTCACCCCAGTTACCATTCTCCACACTGAAGCCAGAGTAGATTTTTAAAGCATGATTGCATTCTTATCATTCCCTGGCTTAAAATCCTCAGATGACTTTCCATCACACTGGAAACAAATGCAAACTTCTTTTCCATGTCCACAAGGGACAACATATCAGACCCCATTCTGCCCCTTTGACTTCAACTGGTACCACCTCCTCTCTCACTCACTGTGCTCTAACTACCCTGGGCTTTCTGATTTCGAGCATGATTATCTTGTGCACACCTAAGGGCACTTATTTTCTTCCTAGAAATTGTCATCAACTGGAAATTCATTATCTGTTCACAGTTCCCCAACTCAACTCAATTTTGAGTATGGAAATTTTGTGTGTGTCACCCAACTCTTGGCACGTAGTAGATATTCAAATAATTTTTGTGCTGTGTATCACCATATTTGATGACCAATAAATTTATATAAATTTTTCAAAAAATTCCTCCAACCATAATTTACCCAATTATGGAATTGAACAACTAAAGAGAAGAGAAATGAATAAGGACCTCTTCTGATTAATTTTGATATACAGTCTTATAGCAGCAGTGTAAACCAAAGCCCTTACTAAGAAAAGATAACTGCAGATAAAACCTAAAAGGAAGCAAGCCTAAGGTTATTGTAGGAATATGACAAGAAGTCAAAATCTTTCCTCTAAATCTAATTTTAAGATCCCATGGGCAAGTAGGTGAAAAATAGAAATCTTTCCATAAACCAGTATTTCCCTGGACATTAAAATTATACTATAGTCCACTCTTAAAAATTAGTGCTAAAGACTAACACAATGACTCTCCAGAGAGAAACGTAGTTGCTCAATACATGCGTATAATATGAATGAATCAAGATGAACCAATACTTGAGTTCTCAAAATGTAATTTAGTCATACTCATATTTTAATATGCAACCATCATGTTTACAGTTTTAAAACTATATTACTAACCTTAAATTTACTTTATTTTTTAAAAATTAATTTTTAAAAATTTACTTTATTTTTAAATACATGCACACACACACAAGTAATATAAATTACAAGCTTGAGTAAGTTAACTTGTATGTATCTCAGTTTTCCCATCAACAAAATGGGCATAATAATACTGACCTCATAGGGCTGTTACAAGTATTAAATGGGTTCATATTTGTAAAGCACCTAGATAAGAGCATGGCACATAGTATGCAATAGAAATTAAAAACTATTAAAAAAAAAACTAGAAAATTGTACTAAAATGCATCTACTCCCATTAGACTGTAGCTGTTGTATCTTGGATACCAAAGGTAAGCATTGGTAAATGCTTAATGCCAACCAATCATAAATACTTACATTAATCTGGAAAAAGGATCACAAAACCTTAAGAGAAAATGACACAAAGGAACAAATATAGAGAGGTTAATCTAGTGCAGATAAAACTAATCCACTTTTAAGATTAGGTTAATGCCTACCCAAGAAAAAAATACACTAACAGCATTTGTAAAATGCTTAATGGTTGACAAGTACTTTCACATACAATATCTCATTTAAGCCTCCTAATTGCACTTATGATTATTGAAATTTAAAAATGTTTATGGGGTTTAATCATGATCACATTTCTAATGAATCATGATGCCATTCCAATTCTTAGTCTAGTCTTGCTTTCATAACATTTTAAATCTCCTTTTAATTCACTGAAGAAAATCACAAGTATGGTGTTTTCATTTTATATTATTTATTATTTCAATAACTATTTATTTAGCACCTACCATGTGCCAAGCATTATTTCCAGTGGTTAATAAAAAAGGCACAACAATCCCTGCCCTAGTAGAGTTTTCATTCTATACAATCTAGGTCAGGAGATCAGTAAAATATCTTTATCAAAATATATTTAATGATATCTTTAATGATGGCAAATGAAATAGCATAAAGTAAAGCAGAGAAGGGAGGTAGCATATGTGGGAAAGTGGGAGCATTGCCACTTTAATAAGCTGCTCAAACAAGAATCTCAGTAAAAAAAAAGGTGATATATGAGCAAAAGCTTGTAAGAGGTGCGTGAGCTAGCCTTGTGGATATCTTGAGAAAGCTCATTCTAAGCAGAGAGAAAACCCCAATAGGAGACTGACTGGCATTTTTAAGGATTTTAAGAGTGAGGATAGAAGACAGTAGCAAGGAGGTAAGAATAGAGAAAAGAAGGCCAGAGCTACAACTAGTCTTGGAGTTCTTCATGTGTTTTAGTTTGCTAAAATAGGCTGTGAGCAATATACCAGAAATAGGTTGGCTTTTATAACAGGAATTTATTAGGTTAAATGCTTATGGTTCTGAGGCCATGAAAATGTCCAAATCAAGGCACCATCAAGAGATAGTGTCTCACCAAAGATCAGCTGCTGGTGATCCTGAACTCTTTCCACATGGCAAGACACAATGGTGGCTTTCTGGTATGGAGCTCTGCCTTTTATTTTCTTACTTTCTTCCTGACTTTAGCTGTGGGTAATCAGGCATATGGCTCATCTCTTCCCTCTCCCTGGGCTTTGTCTCTTTCATCCTCTTTCCGTGCCTCTGTATCCCACTAATTCCAGCCTCTGGCCTTTCTTTCAGCCTCTCAGCATTTTTCTGACTGTGCTACTTTTTCTCTGTGTGTCTGCTACTTTCAGTCTTCTGCTTATAAAGTACTCCAGCAAAAGGACCAAGACCCACCCTGGGTCATGCCTCACTGAAGTAATCCAATCAAAGGGCCCTACAGAATCTAATCCAATCAAAGGGTCCCACACCCACAGGAATGGATTGCTTTCTAGAAAATGATCTTTTCTGGGATCCACAAAAAGCTTCAAACTGTTGCGCCATGTGAAAAATGAGTGAGAAAAGAAGTATCCAATTGGTTCACAATGCCATGGATATAAGAAAAATTTACTTAAAGGGCAGTGGGCTAGCATTAGGTTGATTTTATACAATGAAATATATACATAATAGTTTGTCAAATCCAAAGAAATGTTGATCATTTCTGAACACTACCATTTATCAAGGGTTCATAGTCAAAGTGGCAAAAGAATACATTCATAATAGGGCTAAAAATTATGGAAAAGATGAAACACATAACTTAATGATAAAGACCTTATGATTAAATAACTTAAAATTTTCTTCACATCATTCCATATGCAATTAAGTGGGATTTGTGACCAATTTAAGTCAATTGTGTAGCCAGGAAACTATATTTAGCATACATGAAAATGTAATTGGCAGGACTTTATCTTCTTTCCTAATAAAGCTAACCATGGTTACATTATCTTGGAAAGAACAAATTTTATGGATTTTCCCCAAAGCATAAAGCCTAAATTTGTTCCAAATCTGATTCTATGTAACTATAAATTCATTTTACTCACTTTGGAGGGAAATCAGAAGTAGGACATCAGAAAAACTGACCTCAGATTATTTTTTAGAAAATAACCATCACTACTATAACCATATATGCCTGCTACTTGCCAAAACCTCCACTTAAGACTCTTTAGAATATTAATTTTATAAAATGATCTGTTTATAATTAAAACATAATTCCAATGAGATTCACAGACTTAATTCTCCTTTCTTACTTGAAAAGGATGAAGGTTTGAATTATAACAGTAACTGGAATATCCGAAGAAGTTATAATACAGTCATGATACTAACTGAGAAAGGGTTAGAAAAGCATGAGTGAACAGCTCTGCCAGAGGGGGAGATGTAAAGATTTTTATTTAGGAAAATAAGCAGTATTCTTTTGAACGTAAGGTTTGTTCAAACCACAATATGTTTTTCTCTTTTAACCTGCTTTATATTTAATCGTTCAAGTTTAATAAAAAGAGAGAAAGAGCAGATACAACAACAGAGATACAGGCAATTAATTCCGTAAGCATATGATCTCTTCATGTAGTTGTCAACCCGGCATTAATGCACAGGTCTTTGAGTATAACTTTTTATAACATAGCAATTTATAAATACTTCAATTTCAAATTGCTTAAGAGATATTTATCACCATAATAATAAAGTTCAAAAACCTAAAGATAACTGGGAATCATGGCCCTCTAAAAGAAAGAATTTTCTGAGGTCAAGTTATCTGTTTATTCAATATTCTTATACATATAGTGTTGTCTGAAAACAAAATCACAGACTATCTGTCATTTTACTTTGTACCACTAAGTAACAATTAAGGAGGTAAAAAATAAAATATTAAGTTTCTAAAGATTTATCTACACCAAAGATAAACTCATTTCAGTAAAAAGGGGGGAAAGTATATGTATATATACATTTTTCCCCTAAATTAGTAGAGGCATATTTATCTTATAAAGACTGGTACCCAGAGGGAAGAAAGCCATTCATTTCTCATAAGTTATACAAGGAGTCAATGGCAGGTGTTAAGCATGAGATAGAAATGAAAAATCTTCAAAGCAATAACAGACACATGAAACACATCCCAAAGGGAAATAGGAGAGCCACAGGAAAGAAATAAAGTGAAGTGAATACAACCTTACAACTAGTGCAAATCCCTCAGGAATGCTTCTAATATGAACCTTTAAAGCCATGTGTTTAACATTTGATAAATCTAAGATCTTTGTCAAATGCAGAAGCTTCAGGCGCAGTAAGCATTAACCTGGTCCCATAAAAGGCATTATATCATCTGTCTTTACATTTCATTGCAAAATGACATTACAAATATGTACATCCAAATCTTGCTTCTATGTTTCATTCCTATTAGTTAAATAGATGATCTTTTTGTTTGAAAATTAAGCTCAATGAGTTCAGTCTTTAAAAAGATGGTTACTGAAACATATCATGGTCATGTCTAAATAATGGAAAGATCAGAAACAATCTCCTCCATGCTTTGCTCCACACATCCTTTTTCATTCAATCAACATGGCATGTCTAAAAAGGTTCAGTGAGAAAACAAACTTCTCTGGTATCTTTATAGCCAATATGTTGCCAAGCATATGCTTCGCCCCCACTGAGAAGTTGCCAAAAATAAAAACAAAGATGTTGAATAAGCATTCAGTGTAGCAGGAACATACAGAACTTAAAAACTGGAGACAGAGTTCCTTGTTCCAGCTCTTTCCTTAAGTGGCCTTGGATATGTCATATTCATACTCTAGATCTCAACTCCTCATCTATAAAATGAAACTGTGATTAAATCATCTCTAAGGCTCTTCCATCTCTAACACCCTATATTTCTAAATTATTCCAAACTGCTATGACATGCAAAGATAATCAAGTAAGACTGTAAATTCCAGTGTGATTAGCCTATTCATCAGCCAACACCACCCAAGCCTTTATTGGATGCCTAGTAATATAGTAAATAAATACTTAACAAATACTTACTCATTTAATTCTTATAACGACCCTACGTGAAAGGTATTATCACTCTATCCCCATTTTACAGATAAGGAAACTTAGTACAAAGGGGTTAAATAGTTGACCACAGACTATATTTGAATCCAGTATAATAAACCATAGTAACTCTATCCTCTACTGCCTCCCAATCAGACATAAGAATAAACAATTCTGCCAAGGAAGAGAAAGCTCAACCAAGCTCTTTGAATTATCTCAATTAGGAAATAAAGTGATAAAGAGTCTTATTTGAAAGTTAAGAAAGCAAAATCGATTCCACAAAATAAGGACAAACTGACATGGATTAAGAGTTCCATTTCCAATTATTTTCTTTTGCTGCAGTTTCCTTTAGTAACTAAAGATTGCCTAGAGCAATGACACAATAACCTCATGAAAAGTGAAGAGGGTCTGTAGGCGGCACAATAACAGGCCATGTTAATGCTCTCAATTCATGTAGAATTTTGGAGTAACAGGAGAGGGAAGTAATGTTTATTCAGCATTTATTATCAACAGCCACATCTGTGTCTCTAAATCCAAACCCCTTCTCCCATAATATTTAGACGTTGTCTCTTATTCCCATTGTAATTCCTTCTGTCGGCTGTACCACATCTGCTCACCTTCAAAATTTATATCAGGGATAAAATCTATTGATGGCATGAGTTGTTAGAGTATTGCCGTGGCTCAGTATTTTTCCAAGATTTTCAAGGACTGTCCTAGTTCAAAGTACTTCTCTTCCCCAGACATTTCCAATACAGAAGACTTTCCTAGAAGCCTATTTTTATTTTTAAGGATAAAATGGAGATAACTAGAATACCGTTTCAAAGAATTTTCTATTTAAAAGATGATCACTCAAGTAGAATTAATTACGATACAGTTTCAGATTTCACAAACCACACGGAAAAGGCCACGGACAAGAGTACACTTCAGAGATTATTGGAAAAAACATTTCTTTGCTCAGGAAACAAACTATGTAAACCTTCCCTCCATGAAACAGTTTGAGATTATAATCTAAAATCCAAAGAATCATGACAGTGCTTTTTGGAAGCTTTTTAAAATTAGTATCCCTTTCCTCTAAAACACTTCAGTGGGATTTCCAAAGTAGTAAGACAAGATGCTTTTACAGTGATTTATATGGTATTTTCCATCTTAACAGCTGGACTCTTTATGTTTGTAGTAGTGCCATGTGGCACACTGTTCAAAGCAATGGAGTTTTAGAAGTCCTGAAAACAGGATGTTCACTTAAGGACTGTATAGAGCATGTTACAAATTTAAAATATGAAAAGGAAAGGAATTCAGTTGCAAAAAGCATGAAACCTAAATCCACAAGCTTTTCCAATGCTTTTAATGCAGTCAAAGAAGGATGAGAAATGTTCATTCTTCCAACTGTCAGCAAACACATGTATAAAGCTTAACTGGCTTCAAAAACCCCCACAGGGCTTTTTCCCTTTGGTTTAGCTTCATTTTCCAACAGGTTTTAAAAATCAGTAATGTTGTTAAACAGCTCATCTCCTGCAACAAATCTTTTATTTTCTTTGAAAATAGATATATATTTTTTAGATTAGCAGCCACCTGTGCTCTTCAAGAGATTCTGAACTCTTAAATTACTGACAGCTATGTATTTTTCTATATCATACATACACAAAAATTGTAAGGTATTGAACAAATTACTACAAGTGCAAAAGTATATTTTGATTCTTTCATTTATTGAAACAAGAGGAATAATCTGTTTATGTGTTGAAATAAAGGTAAAAAAATTTCATACTATCACTGATTAAAAATTGATTATAATAAATATTATTTTAATCAACATTAAAGAATAGATTGATTCTTGTCTCTGATTCTTGCTTAACAATGGAAAGAAGTAACTTCTGGGATTAAAGTAGAAGAAAAAGGGCTCTGTCTCAAAAGAGTACTTTTCTTAATGTTAAAATTACATATAGGACAATTGTGTAAACACAAAATTTAAAAATTAAACTACTTTCATCTTATATATATAGACATTCATAAAGATAAAAAAATATTAGTTTTGGGAAGCAGATGTGGCTCAATCGATAGGGCTCCCGTTTACCATATGGGAGGCCCCGGGCTCGATTCCCAGGGCCTCCTGGTGAAGGCAAGCCAGCCCGTGCGGCGTGGTGAGCTGACGCAGCAAGATGACGCAACAAAGGGAGACAAGTAGACACACAAAAACAAATGCACAGCAAAATGGACAAGCGAGCACAAGCAGCAAGGGAGGATAAATAAATAAATAAAATCTTTAAAAAAATATATTAGTTTTGATATTCAAACTTAATTTTTTGCTTTATTTTACTTAATCTTTTGTATCATGGTCTACAAAACAAAGACTCCAAGTATTTTACAGATCATATATTAGAAATAATTGAATATGTGACATAAATAACCCATCTAGAATTTTTTACAATTTATCTACATCCTTTTAAAAATTTGACAGGATACATAAAAGGCATAAAATGCCCAAAGAAGATATCTCAAATTACATATTCTGTATACTAGCAGACATTTGGCTAACAATCTGAGAACACTTACTAAATCAACTTCAACTTTCAAAACTTGATTAGCGGGAAGCGGCTGTGGCTCAATCAGTAGGGCTCCCGTTTACCATATGGGAGGCCCCCGGTTTGGTTTCTGGGGCCTCCTGGTGAAGGCAAGCCCGCCCGCACGGCGTGGTTAGCTGACCCAGCGAGCACAAGCAGCAAGAGGGGGATAGGTGAATAAATAAATAAAATCTTAAAAAAAAAAAAAACTTGATTAGCCCATTTTTTAAAAATCCACAGAATTGCACTACACAAACAGTGAACCCTAAATTAAACCAAGGATTCTAGTTAATAATATAATTATGGAAATGTGCATTCATCAACTGTAACAAGTGTTCCACACCAATGCAAAGTGTTAATAAGTGGTATATGGGAATCCTGTGTTTTATGCATGATTGTTTTGCAAACTCACAACTTCTCTATAAAGAAAAAAATTGATTACCAAAGTGTAATACAAGGGTATAGTCATAAGAAGAAAACTGAAATATAGAATTATTTATTCAAATACCCAATTTATGATTTGCCTCATGGAATTTGTCCATGTTAAAAGGAAAACCAAAATATAAAGAGCAATGATTCATATACCCACAGATAATATGCCACATCTAAAAGAATTCCAACACCAAACTTTTTCATCACCTTAAACTACATTAGCTTCAACAGCATACCAATGGTCAAAGCTGATCATTTCCTGACACATGGTCCAAGCTCTGGCTTTAATCTTCTCTGCAGTAACTCTGTAGATCAAGTAATCAAAACATTAAGCAAAATTGTTGTATGTAATATTAGTATGTGCTAAGAGAATGATTATAGAGGTTATGGGAGAAGAAGAAGACAGATATAGTTCACAATACCAAAACTTTTGTCACAGTTTCAAGTTCTAAGTTTACTTCAATTATTTTCTTCATTCCTTCTGTCATTCAACAAACAATTATTAAGCACCTCTTATGTGTCATGGACCCTTCTAGGCACTAGGGTAAGAACAGTGGGTATGGCAGACAATGGCTCCTATATCATAGTGTAGGAGAGACAGAAAATAATCAAGAACTAAATAGACTAGTTACTTTCAGATAGTTATAAAATACCTGAAGACATTAGAACAGGGAAATGTGATGGAGAATGATTACAGGAGGTGGGGCTTAGCATGGTCAAGAAAGATGGAAAGGTTGTACCTGAGCTGAAACTTGAATGATGAGGAGGTGCAAACATGTAAATATCTTGATGAAGCATTCTGTGCAGCAGGAACAGGAAAAATAAAGGCCTTTAGGCAGCATGAACTTATGTTAGAGAAACAGAAAGGTCAGTCTATGTGAACGACACTTCCTAAATTTTAAAGAGCACAACTATACCATGGTAGGCAGTCGAGTGGATACATTGAGATCCCTGATATTTGGAGGGAAGGCAAGAAATTCAGGTTCAGTCATTATTCAATCACTTCTCCCATATTCCATGCTGTACATGCTTCCTGAGGTCCTATACCATGGCCAGAGCATCAGGGAGACCCCAACGTCCCTAGAGACCTATTTGTATGTTTTTCTACTGATAAAACCTATTATCTCAGCATATCTTTACATTTGATGGCTTAAAGGTATGTGTACTGCACTTGGGACTAGGAATTTCTTGTAGGCTGGGAATCCATATGCCTAAAATCCAGCCACCTGAGTGCACACACAGCCATTCCCTTCTGAATTCTATCAACTGCTCACCTTGCTTCCTGTCTAGACACCTCTAGATCACTATCCTCTCTCCACCCTAAGAAAATGTCAAAATCTTCTACTTGCTCATCCTTGTCAGTGGTCTAACAGTGAAGTTGCCATTTTCTCATATTTCTTTAATCTAGTTTCTAATCTTTAACCCAAACCAGAAGTTTCTAACATCACCTCACTTCTGAATGACACTGCAAAAGTAAATCTCTTATTCAATTCTATCATGGGAATTTCTTATTTCAATACATATTTCCAAGCCTTAAAATAATCTCAAATACACAAATATAAAATTATATGTAAATTGTTACTTGAATATTTGTTATTTACTGTAAAGCTGATGCAGCCTTTTAAAAATTTTACCTAGATGGTAGTTATTAAAATTTTTAAACATATTTTTCAATTGTAGAAGATGTGATAACCATGCAGAAAATTTAGGAAGTACAAAAGATGTAAAATAAGAATCAAAGGAAATTCCAAGTGGAGAGAAGAATGCTTTACAATGTTTTATATTTCATCCCTTTCTTCTGTACAGCTATATATTACTAGAGAAGAAGCACGTATTTAAAACCTATACCCTCCTTTTATCACACAGCCATTTACAGAAAGTATCTCCAACTAATTGAAAATTCTACAAAATCCTCAATCTTAATATCTACAGAATGTTCCATTGTATGATTGCACCATAAATTTAATAAATCTCCCCTCTTACCAAGCATAAAATTTCTTTCCAATTTTCCTATTATAAAATAAAATATTGCAAAGGAAATTCCTTGAATGAAAATCTTTTTGGATTATTTCATAAGAATTCCTAGGTCTGGAATTACCAAAACAACTGACTTTTTTTTTTTTTTTCAGTTCTTGGCATATATTGCTAAATTGCAATCTATAAAATATTAACAGTTTATCCAACCATCTGCACTGTATAAGAATGGGTATCTCACTTGTTCAGAAATAAAGATTCTGAAGTAAATCAGAAGTAAAGAATTTTTACTGTTTGAGCTTGTTATATAGTAAATGATATCATGATGTTTAATTCAGATTTTCTGGATCACTACAAAGGCAGAAACTATTTTCATATATTTCTAGACTAGAAGAAGCAACTTTTGTTCTTTCCATTATCTTCCAGGCTAACACATTTTTGTGAAAGCCAGGTAAGTCAGGAAATGGCCTTGAAGATGTCCTCCCCCCACAATAATGATGTTAAAATAAAATATAAAAGGAAACTGGGACATTGATAATATCAGGGGCTTACCATACCATACTGATTTCCCAGGTACATCGTTTGCTGGAGTAAAAATAATGAATAAATGCATACCTTGCATAAAATATTGTTATTTTTATTTTTGGTCTCAGTTAACAGCTGAACACAATTCCTAATTTATACAGTTTGAAAGGTTGTACATTATATATTTAGTAAAAAATAAAACTATCATTTATAGTATGACTCCATATTCTTGTAAAAATACATGGAGTGAGAAAGAGAAAGGGAGAGGAAGATCAATTTACCCCAAGATGTTGATAGTAGATTTCTTTCTGGATAGAAAGAAATTATGAATGATTTCTTTCTTATTTCTATTTTCAACTGTTCATTTTTCCTTATTTTTTTCTAGCATATAATTTAAATTAGGATACCTTGCTATCTTTACAATAGCCAACATTTTCTAACCAGGAACACATTGCATTTCTCCATTTACTGAATTCTTCTCTAATAGCTATCCATACCTAATTAGCTTCCTTCATATGTTTGTACCATGTGTCTCATTAAGATGTTTCATCAATGTTTTATGTTTCTTACATTAATGAGAAAGAAGTCTTTTACCAAACATTATCTCCATTTTTGGTATGTATAGAATATCCTTTTGTATATTCATGTTATATCTTTCAATTTTACAGAATTTTTTATAAGTTCTGTAAGTTATAAAGTTCTTTAAGTTATAATGTTTTCAACTAATGTGAGCAAATTATATGAACATTAAGATAATTTTGCCTTCTTCATCTAATTATTATATCTCTTATTTTTGTTTTAGACATTAGTATATTTACCATAATTTTAATAAAGAGTGTCAAAAAATAACAATCATTATGCATGTCACACCTTTATTCATTTCAATGGCAATAATGCACTGTTTTACAATTAAGTGTGCTGGATTTAGGCATAAAAGAGATAGTTTTTCTTATACTGATGAAGTAAATTTATAGCCCTCGTTATTGCTCTTTAAAAATAGTAACTAATATTTATATGGTGCTTTCAGGCACTATTCTAAACATGTTAACCTAAATTAACTTATTTAAGTCCCACAACAAGCTTCGAGGTAGATGCCATTTTTATCCCCACTTTATAAATGTGGAAACTGACACACTGAGGTGTCAACATCTATTGAAATTCTCATATGGCTTGTTTTGCTTCAACTGTTGATGCAATTATCACATATAAGAGAATTTTTAAAACATTGCATTTTGGGAGTGAATTGGACTTGGGTTTGGTGAATAATTCTGTCAGTATATCTTAGTATTTCATTTAAATATTTTGCTTCTATATATATATGCAAGATTTCTTTTTTAACTTTTTTCTTGTGATGTCTTCATTTGTCTGGTTTTGGCATCAAGGTTATGTTAGATTCATAATATCAACTGTAAAGCTTTCCACCTTTTTTCTGTCTTCCGATACAGCTAATATTTCCTTAATACTCTGCAAATGTAGTTTTGATCTCCTCTTTGATCGAAGAATTATTTTGAAAAGTGATTTTGAATTTCACGGTTGTTAGAACTAGAAATCAATTAGCAAAAGCTGACATGAGCAAAACATTGTTTTCTTAGTTGTTTATGCTTTTGCTAATAAAGACCATTTATATCACATCATGCTCAGAAAATATGGGCTAAATAATTACTGTTTTCTAGAATAAATTAAGATATTTTAAAGTCTAAATTCAACCACTCTAAATATGCCACACTATATGCTTATAGAATAGTAAGCTATACAATTGTATATACAGACATTTATATCATGTTAAATACTCATATTTAGTATAGTTATATATGTTTATATGAAATACCAACCTTTATTTATGGTTACATAACCTTTCTATGACTTTATTTTTGGTCCCATCATCTATCAAAGTATATGAGAAAATTATTAAAATCTATTATAACAATTGTATATTTCTAAATTTATATGTTTTGACTTCATTTTGTATACATGGATTTTGATAGTACAATATGAAAGGTTCAAAAATCCATGATTCTATCTTTTTTTTTTTTTTTTTAAGATTTTATTTATTTATTCATTTATCCCCCCCTTGCTGCTTGTGCTCGCTGGGTCAGCTAACCACGCCGTGCGGGCGGGCTTGCCTTCACCAGGAGGCCCCGGGAACCGAATCCGGGGCCTCCCATATGGTAAACGGGAGCCCTACTGATTGAGCCACAGCCGCTTCCCCATGATTCTATCTTAATTTTAGATTGTTTATTTTATCAATTTAAAATTACCTTCTTTGTTATATTTATTTCTTGGTTGCCAACCAAGCTACCCTTTAATATAATTTTCTTATTTTACTAATAAATTTTCAACATTATTTATTTTTAAACAGGAATATTATTTTGATTTTAGTATGTCTATTTTTTAATCTAACATGTAAAGGGCTAACTTTACATAATATTGTTTAAACGGTTTGGTTTTTTTTTTTTAGATCATTGATATGTTCATCTTTATTTCTAACACCTTGTTTTGAATATCTGTATTTGTAGTTTTCTCTGTTCTTTGCTTTGTTTTCTATACTACGCTGCATGCACCAATTTGACTATTTCAATTTTTTTGCCTTTTATGTTTCCCTAATTATTGTCTGTTTCAGTTTCCTAGGCTACTCAAAGCAGATACCATGAAATGGGTAACTTTAAACAATGGGAATTTATTAGCTTATAGTTACAATGGGTTTACACCTACAGGAATGTAATAGATTTAAGAAAATGTTTTTCTGCAATACATATAGCTTCAAATCACCACAGTTCACCCTCTGGACCACAAAAAGGTATGTTCTTTCCACATACAAAATATATGCATTCTATAATAATCCCCCAAACCTCAATAACAATACTAAGCACAAAGTTTCATCAAAATCAGTAACATGTGTGATGTCTTGGACACAATTCCCCTCAGTCTGCGGACTTAAAAAACTTAGAGGACAAGTTATCTGCCTCCAATATACAAAAGAGGGACAGTCATAGGATAAACATTCCCATTCCCATAGGGAAAAATTGAAAAGAAAACAGTGGTCATGGGTCCCAAACAATTCCAAAACACTGCAGGGCATACTTCATTAGATTTTAAGGTCTGAGTGTCATCTATGAAAGGATATTTTGTCCTTCAGGCCTGATGGAGTGACAGCCCCACCCTTTCCAGTGCTTGTGCAGCCCCATTCTTTCCCATGGTCTCCCCAAACACTGGAGTGAAAGTTCCACATGTTTCAAGCATCAGGATGGCAAACAGGCTCTCTAGAATCCCCAGGGAATAGGTTCCACCCTCTGAGAACACTGGGGTGCTGGCTAGATTCTCTGCAATCCCCGGGGCATTCAACCCTGCCAAACATTGAGGTGGCCAGACTCACCATAATCTCCAGGGCACAGGCTCCACCCTCTGAGATCACTGGGGTGGTAGCAGTCTTCCTGAACAACAGAGTGGACAGCCCACCCTCTCCAAGCTACAAAGCATACTCACCCTTTTCACACACAAGTGTGGGTCTGCTCTCTTTAACTGAAGAGATGTCTTGGCCCAAGCTTCTGCCTTCAAAGTGATTTTTTTTCCTTCAATCTGTCCCTTTTCTGCCCCTTTTTTTGAAGCCAGCTGTATTTCCATTCACAAAGATCTCAGAAAAAAACTTGTCAGTTGTGCAAGTAGTACACAGAGGTCCAAACCATCAGACAAGAGGACTTTCCAAAGACGCTTCCTGGGTACCCATAAGCTGCAAGGAGAAACCAAGCTGCATTTTTCACACTTATCTTGGAAGTCTCCTCAGCTAAATATCCAAGCTCTTCTGACATCAGAACTCTATCTTGCCAAGTTCTTTGTGACTTTAAAATAAGGCTCATCTTTCTTCCAGTTTCCAATAACATAGTCGTCATTTCTATCTAAGGCCTCATTGGAAGTACCTTTAGCATTCATATTTCTACCAACAGACTCCTCAAAGCAATCTAGGCCTTTTCTATCAAGCACTGCACAATTCTTACAGCCTCAACCCATTACCCAATTCCAAAGCCATTTCCACATTTTTGGTATTTGCAATAGCAATCACCCTACTTTTCTGGTACCAAAATTGGTTTTAGTTTCCTAGGCTGCTAAGCAGATACCATGAAATAGGTTGGCTTAAACAATGGGAATTTATTAGCTTATAGTTTAAGGCCAAGAAAATGTCCAAATCAAGGTATCAACAAAGTGATGTTTTCTTCCTAAAGACCGGCTGCCAGTGATCTTTGGCTCTTCTGCCATATGGTGTCATGTGGTGGCATTCTGGTCTTTTGTTTCTCTTCCAGGTTTTCTTGCTTTCAGCTTCTTTCTTCTATGGCTCTCTCAATTTCTCTCTCTCTCTCTCTCTCTCTCTCTCTCTCTCGCTCTCGCTCTCGCTCTCACTCTCGCTCTCATTCTGTTTCCAAAGGACTCCAGTAAGAAGATTAAGATCCATCCTGAACAAAGAGGGTCATACCTTAACTGAAGTAGTCTCATCAAAAGATCCTCTTTCAACAATGGATTTATACCCACAGGAATGGAATAGATTTAAATACATACATCTTCAAACCACCACATTGTCCAAAATAAAATTGTATCTCTTGACTCCAACATAAATTAGGAAATTACTTTTATTTCTTCTTTCCCTTATTCATAATCTCGATTAATAAAATATGATTTTTTTGACTCAGGTTTCTGTTAAAATTAATATTTCAAATTGTATGGTTTCCCTGAACAATTTTTGAAATATGTATTTATTTTTATAAATATATCCTCAGCTATTTATACATTTTATATTTTTTCCACCTCCTCCATTACTTTTTCAAAAATGCTATGAACCACTTCAAACATAATAGAAATCATAATAGCTAACATTTACTTAGCAATTGCCATTCTAAGAATTTTGAATTAATTGACTTATTTAGTCTTTGTAGTGATTTTTTTTTTTTGATAGAAAATATTTTTATTTCCATTTTACAAATGAATGGGGGGGAAGACATAGACAAGTTCTGTCATTTGCAAACCTGGGCCCTCTGTCACCTGAGACCACACTCCTCCCTCTGCCAGTAAGCCTCCACTTTAGAGTTTATCCATTTGTGAATTTTTAAATTTAAGAATATTTTTCCTACCTACCTTCTCTTTCATCATTTCTTCCTGTTTGATTCATTTTTGTTTACCTTTTTAAATTTATATTTTCCTTCTTTTATTTCCTTGAGGGTCCATACTATACTTATTCAAAGTTCTATAATTTTTTATTTTATCTGTTTTGAATCCATCCTCCATTTGTTGGTTGTGATTTAATTGGACCACCCCCTTAGGTTAGTTTTATTTATGGATTTTAGAGTTTAGATTTTTTAGGTAAAATTGACTGGAAATATTTTTGTTTTTATAACTCCCTATTCATATTCTCTTCCTCTCCCTCTCCCTTTCTGTCTCTCTCTCAGCCTTCTCTGAAAACTAGGGAAATCTCTGAATACTAATTATTGGACTTTTACAATTTTGTTAGCATTTCTTCTTCCCCAGGACTGAATGTGATTGAATGGATTTGCTGTATTCCAATGTGGAACACCTAGTCTATGAGGTAAGCTTTTCTTAACAAGCCATTCTAGAGGCCATTCTGGAGGCTAGTCCTTTGGCTCCAGGAAAAACTTCACAATAAGAAAAGTTGAGGTAGACTTACATGGCATGAGCCATAGCACCAACTGAATACAGAAGGATGTCAGGAGTTGCTTTTCTTAAAGAAGAGTTGTGAATGTGGCAGACACATAAAGTTTTAGAGATACTTTTAGGAGCACCTAACCCTCAACTCTTAATTTTGATTTGCTTCTCAGGAGCCTTAATATATTTGTATGACTCTATATTTGTATCACTCAAAACCATATTATTTTCTTCAGTGTGTTGTAAGTGTACCTATCTGCTCTGTAGTCTCCCTAATAAAAAAATTTTTTTGAAGATTTCTGTCTAATAGCAATTACTCATCACAAGACTCGTTATATCAACTGTATTTCTGTTGAGAATTTACATAAATTTTGTTCCCTAAAGTTTCACAGCCAAATCTAGGGCTCAGGAAGAATGCAGATTTATAAAATAAGCTGTTAAATTTACTACAAACTAGGAAAATGGAGGCATGAATATCAACTTTAATTTGAGTCAACTAGACTGGTTGGTCCGGATATCTGAATTTCCGTGTATAACTGCCTTAATTCATGACTCTAACTGTGTGACATGAGGTACACATTTTCATAAAGGGCCACAGACTTTTATAGAGCAGGAAAATGATTCTGTTGAAGGAAAACTAAAGGTGTTTGTTTAATAAAAATAAATGTTGGGCCAAATGTTCGTCCTTTATTATTCTCCCACAGGAGTTTTACAAGATGAGAATCTGGCATTTATTAGCAGGTCATTTGGGGGTCGGTGGCTGTGGGAACCCAGACTCTTTGTCTGCATTTTATCTTCACCATATGATTTTGGTATGAGTATTTAAGTCTCATAAAGTATAATATGTCATGAATATTTAATAATTACATTTTTAAAATGACACAAATTAAATCACTTGTCTGTTATAATGCTACATTATCAATAAAGACCCACTTAATTCTTCATTAGGGATTTAAAAATATTTTTGTTTGAGCATTCATTTAGTTATGGGCATGTGTGTGTGTGTGCACGCATGCTAGTATGCTGTGAATGATTTCAACTATTGAATACAATTTCATAGTTTATCTCTTTAGTTGAATGCTTTGAATATACAAGCAGTTTTAGATTCAATGTAAATTTTTAAATGGTGTTAAAATAAATATTATAATAGAGGTTTGAACTGTATTTATTAAACTGCTAGATTATCAGATAAATATACATTAAAATATTCCCAGCAATTGAAGATATGCAGCCAAGCTGGCCAGGATAAAGTAAAGTAGAAAGATGATGTTATTGTTGAATGATTCATCAAAGGTGTTTACCAAGAGTCTATTTGAATTCTGCACTATGTACCATGCAACCTGAGAAGGCATGATTCCTGACTTCTGATAACTTTAACAACAAATACAGAACAAAGGTATAAAGAAAACATTATGGGAGAAGAGCACACAATGGCATCTTGATTAAAACACAGGACTTCGAATCAGCAAAGGAGCCTCTGAGTTCTGGTTTTGTCACTTATTATGCAATCTTGGGAAAATTACTTAACCTGTATTGGTTTCCATTTCTCCATCATTCAGTTGGGTCATAATGATGTATTGGTTTATTTTACTATAGGGTCCTTGAGCATATTATATGGGATGTCATGTATAACAGTCATTTGCAAATTGCAACTCTGCCCCTTGCTCACAGTGCCCCAGCCACTCTGACCTTCTTGCTCTTCCTCCAAAACATCAGGCACCTCCACCCTAGGTCTTTTGGAAAGGTTCTTTCCTCTCCCTGGAATGCTCTTTCCCTCAGATCTCTGTATGGAGAGCTGCCACTCTTTCTTCATGTTTGGCTTAATATTCCCCCAGAGGGTTAGGTCACATGCCCATGACCTAGCTCCACAGAAAGCTCTGCCTTGCTTCCAGAAGCAAAAAGTACAGATTTCCCCTGAGCAGCCAAAATATTGACAAATATCCACTACAAGTTTCAAGATACTCTGCAAAACTTTCAGAAATATAACACCCAACATGATTGATAAATTCAGAAATCTCTAAGAAATAATTAACAGTCCATAAATAGACACCCAAATGATAATAAAAACTTAAGAGATCAGAAGAACCAAGCAAAAGGTTTTGAAAATTCTGTCTGCTCATAATGTTGCTCTAATTGTTCATTCAAGAAGAATTTACAGCAGCCAGGAAGATGTAAGTTTCAAGAGATCATTCTTTGCCACTAAGGGGGTCACATTGCTTTGACACAACTCAGTCCTTACTGTTTCAACCCCTTTCCAACATGTGATAGTTTTTTGCCTTTAAACCAGACCCATTTAAGTTATTCCCTTGGATAAACTGACTACTTTGGGAGTCTATATAAGGAATCATTTTAATTTGTTTGGATAACATCAGGAAAAACTTAGGGCACAGATTACATGTCAAATACTTTGCTTTATATAGCTTATTATTATTCTTCATTCAACACTGCTCAATTATAGTCCAGAAACTGAGGGTCAAAGAGATGAAATATTTATTTATCATATGGAATTATAGTTTCCATTCTGTAGTCGGTCACTTTTTTTGGTGCTTATTGTGTATTGTCATAAACAAGCATATTTTCGCCTGTTTCACTAAATTTTTCTCGCATTCTCCATACCAGTAGGGTATGCAAAAAGCTGCAAAGATGACCAGAAAGAGAGACAATTACTTGGTAAGATCAAATTTGGTTAGAGCATTGTTTTAAAAACTTGCTTTCTTATTTTTCTTGAGCCTGTTTTTCCATTTTCTATCTCAATTTTTATAAACTTAGGACATACATATACTGTGGTACTCCAAATCCTTTTAGATAAAACATTCATTTCAATAAGCTGTTTGCTAAACTATAAACTGCACAAGATATTAAATCATACTTTGTAAAAACATATAAATAAAACAAATAAATGTGGATATTATAAATATAGACTATAACATGATAAAAAACATTTGCACAATCTTGCGGGATAGTGTGAGCACTGTGTTTGAAATCAGAACGACCTTGATTCTAAATCAAATGTCAAAACAATTTTCCTATTCTAAAAAATAGAAACAATTCCAACTGTATAGGGTTGTTATGAGTATTTCATGAAACTACATAGTAAAGTACCCAACAGAGTGCCTGATGCATATAGGTACTCAGTCACAGAGGTGACTGATTTTTTCCTTATGGCACAGATGGCATGTCCAGAGCACTTAAATTATTATTCAGTAGCCAAGCCCCAAACTCCACTGTGCCTTTTATGTTCTATTCAGAGACAAGCTCTGTTAAAGTAGGGCAGCCTGGTTGCTGTACTCATCAGCTGTTGTTTTGTTTTGCTTCATTTCATTTAGTTTTGTTTGTTTTATCTTTCATGCCCAAATCCCTTGCCTCACCTCTTCTTTTGGGAACAGCAGCCTAATGTTCTTTAAGGTGGGAGTCCTCTGCCATTTGTAGTCCATATTAAAGGGATGTCCACTCCCTCTAGCTTTAGGAGAAGGCACATGGCCCCAAATGGGACAATTAGAGCCATATGATTGGTTTAAGAATGACCAGGTGATCCAAACTGGGTCAGGAAATTTGCTGGAACTATTAGGAAAGAATCACCCACGTTAGACTGAATTGCTAAACTGATAGGATGAAAACCTAGAGCCATGATGGGCTTCAGTAAAAGGAAAACTTGCCTAAGAATGAAATGAGCAGGAGTAAAGATGATGGAGAGAAACTGATATTTGATGACATCTTTTAAGTTTCTGGAGCCAATTGTACCTGATGACAAGCTACACTTCACCTTTTCAATTATGGGAGTGAATCTGTATGGTAGACAACTTTCAAAATGACTTTCAAGAATCCCCACCTTCTGGTATTGAGGCCTTTGTGGAATATCCTCCCCTTCAGTGTGGACTTAATGACTTGCTTCTCATGAATAAAATAAGTCAAAAGGGATGGGATATAAATTCCACGATTCGGTTACAAGACTGAGACTTCTATCTTACTGGCATACTCTATTGCTTTCTCACCGCACATGCTTTGAAGAAGCAAACTGCCCTGTGGCAGATGTCACATGACAAGGAATTAGGGACTCTTCCAGCCAACAGCCAGCTAGGAATTGGAAACTGAAGCACTCAGTCCAACAGTGCCCCCAAGGACCTGAATGCTCTGAGTGATCTTAAAAGTGGATGCATTGCCATTCTAGCCTTCAGATGAGACTGCAGACCCTGGGTTGTCACCTGGATTACAACCTTATGAGAGACCAGGAAGCAGAGGACCCCCAGCTAAACCATGACCAGTTCACTGAGTCACAGAAATTCTGAAGTAATAAATGTGTGTCCTCTGAAGACACTAACTTCTGGGTTAATTTGTTACACAGCAATAGATAACTAATAAAATCCATTAATGTCACTTGAATTTAGGCTTCTGTCTCAAGCATCCAAAAATTTCCTGACAATTAACCTCATAAATACTTTCTGTGGAATAAGAGAGAAGCAGCAAGATTGAAGAGCATCGAGAAAAGGTGAACTTTTGGTAACATACACAGTGGCCCTGTAACTGTCTAAACAAATGACACAGCATGAGTTATTCTTCCACTAATTTTTTCCTTGTTCTTCATCTTAACCACAAAGGAGACCATCTTAAACAAAATGTCTAAAAAGGATATGCATAGTTTAAAAGCACTTAACATGCTGGTTCAAATCCCCAGGGC